>CM048744.1:318747167-318762167 GCA_026315105.1 Locusta migratoria | reverse complement strand
TTTTTATATTAGACTGTGTTTGTACTGATGTGTTAAGATATCGTAACTGCGTAATAGTGTGTTGGTCCTTCTTTCGAACGTACGCAACAGACAAAATTCTGCGTGGAATATATTCGAAACGTTCATGATAGGTTTCATCGAAATGTACACGAAGTATCTACGCAACGGATTATGCGATGCCCGTAAACTAGGGTACAGTAATATGTGAGTGCAGAACCGACACCCAGTAGCTTCAAAGATCTGTGTCCGTTGGCTTGAAATCCAATGAACAGGATTACACATGTATACTCCTGAAACTATTGCAGCACGAATTTGGCTTCGTGATCCTCCTGGAAGACGTCATTGTTGTTAGAGTAGACATGGAACACGAACCGAGGAAGTCGGTCTCCGCAGTAGCGGTCACATAGGAGAATTGTTTTGGTGCCTTGGAGTGTTGATACTTACTTGGCTGCTGGCTGGCCGCGATGGCCGAGCGGTCTGCGGCGCGCCAGTCACAGTCTGCACGGCCGCTACGGTCGGGGGTATCGAATCCCCCCTCGGTCATGGATATGTGTCGTCTTTAGTATAAGGTAGTTCATAAGCAGTTTGTAAGCTTAGGGATTGATGACCCCACAGTTAAGTCCCTTAAGCTTAACAAACGTTTGAACGTGTCTGCTGGAAGATTGAGTGTCTCACACTTCCTTGTTCACGTGATACATCTTCTTGCCTCTAACGCTGTCAAGTCCACAATTAACGGCCTTACATAGAAGAAGAAAAACGAGATTCATCGAAGTGACACAGTTTCATTGGGACACAGTTCGGTTTATGTGAATGCGTACCTATTGAGATTTTAACTGACAGTATTGTCGTTGCATCAACGTTCTTGTCACAGAACAGGCGGTGATTTACAGCAGATAGCAAGGATACTATACTTCAGTTCCATGATCAATAACATGTGTTGACGTTTGTTGCGAAATATAGGTTTAGAAAGGGTCCTTATGGTTGCCATGGAGAGGGTGCAGCCTAGTGGAGGCGGTCCTCGTGTTGGCACAAATGCCTGTTTCGATTGGAAAAGATGCTCTTTAGTTCCCAGGGAATTCTGAATTGAAGTCTGCCAGTCTTGTTAGTGAGACGAAATTTTAACTGTAACATCAACACCAGGTATTGTCCTTCGATACAGAGCCAAGTGGAGGATCTGAATAGGAGGCCGAGACGATTCTGCGACCATTTAAGCTGCAGATTCCTCTTCTTGGGTCATAGGGTGGTAGGCTTTTGAATTCTGTTAACTAGATAAGATACCCACAGGGGTACCTGGGGCTATGTGGCATATGTTTTATTATTATTACTTTTTTAAATGTTAGACGAGTACCGGAAAGTACAGAATGAGCTCCAGTCTCAAAGAGTAAGTAACAGTCATACTGAAGATATAGATGGTCTTCATTGGGAAAGTACTAGAGGTTCAAGCACTATCAGAAAGCAATGAAGCTGAATCATTAGAGATACCTACAGAAAGAGCTAAAACGAAATATAAGTGTTCAGAAAGGATTGATTAAATACAATTGTTGTTCATATGTTCATCATGGTAGTAATAGTTCCTCTTGAAGTGCAGTTAAAATATTTCCTGCGAACCATTATGGGTCGTGCTTATACTCAACAATAGAACTAAATTAATAAGTAGTTTATTTTGCTAATCCCATGACTCAGATAATAGTTGCTTAACAGTTTTTAGTCTCATTACAAATAGGTATCCCACTTAATTGTTGGAGCTTATTCTACCAGACGTGTTGGCGCTGATGGTGTGGAGAGAATGTCATCGGAAATTGTTTTATATGTCTACTCTAAAACTTTTTTTGTGTTGTCAGTTATGAGCCAACGCAAACTGTTTATGCTTACGAAACACAATTGACTTCTTAGTTACAAATAATCTGGAGCAAATAGTCATGGCGGATACATGAATGTGCGAACATACAGTCCTCTAGTCAAGTTAAACGGTGTACCAACAAACCCCACCAAAAATAATACAAAATATAGCTATTAAAAATTATTCCCTTGACACCATCAAAATAGAACTGTCCTCTGAATTAACTATGCAATTCGAAGTACGGCAGTCGGAGGTTGTATGACTGTGTTGTGTGCGTGAGTGTTCTATTTTCTGAAGAAGGCCATGGCCGATAGCTGAATGTGTGGTATATGTGTGTCTTTTGAATATGCCTGTCACAGCTCGTTGCCACGTCTTTGCGGTGAGTTGTAAACTGTCCTTATTATATTATTAATTCCAACCTGGACTTTCCATTATTATAAATTAATAAGAGGCTGAACTGATGGGTCCCATGTCCCAGATCAGTACATTCTTGCAAATAATAATAATAATAATAATAATAATAATAATAAAGTATGAAATTTATAACATGAGAAAATCCTGAAGGAGGTTTACAGAATCTTGAAATATGTTGCTGACTTCAGCGTGAGATGCCCACGACAAAATACTGTCTAAAGATGAGACAATTCAGTGTGTTTCTGGTCGCACATTAAGTACATCCAATTCCCTCATTGCGTTATAGTGATCAAAATATTGATGATGACAATTTCGATAAAGTGGCGTTACTACATACAGTTTCCCAAAATTCCTTCAGATGTCAGTGTTACAGACTTCTAAAAGAAAACACATGTTAGCATGAGTAACATGGAAGCAGATATGCTGTGTGTCGCAAAACAGCTAAAGGCAATTCTTCCGGTCCAGGTTGTACACCAACTACGTTCCTTTCACAGTATGCTGATTATGATCACATAGTCTGCCAGAACATTATCACAGACTGCCTTTTAGCCAGTATGTCCACCTTTGGCATGAATAACAGTGGCATTGTGTTTTAAATGAAAGCAGCGATGTCCAGGATGTAATTTTGGGAGGGGTTTCAATGAATGGACAATATAATGACATGGACTCAGAACTTCAAATAGCACTAATCCATTCAAAATGACTATATACTAGAGACACCACAGTATAGAAACATAGATGAGGATCAAAAAGGCAGTGTGTGAAGCTTTCAATAATTTCTGATGCATTATCAGAGAAGTACCCGGAAACTCAAATTTCTGCTGCACATGTAAGCTAATTTAAACTAACCTAAGAACACCACACACACTCATGCCCAAGGGAGGACTTGAACCTCCAATGGCGCCTTAGAGCACTCGACCACTCCACCGCAACTGTGTGCACCTCTTAGTCTGAAATATACTGATGGAAACGAATATCTTTGCAGTGCAGGATTGGCCGTGCACTCCAAGACGCCATGCTGCGGACTGCGTGGTTGCTTCCCACTGAGGTTCTAGTACTCCCTTGGGAATGTGTGGGTGTTATCCTTGGCATAAGTTAGTTTGTTAGTTTAGCGACTGATGACCACTGCCGTGATGACCACTGCTGTTTGGCACCACAATATTATTATTATTTTGAACATTTGAATGAATGTCTTTCTTCAGAGCAAAAAAAAAAAAAAAAAAAAAAAAAAATGGAAATTGCATGGGAAGAAATCGTGACTACATGACCATCTGTAACAGTTTCCTGGTGGGCTCTATCCTGCTACAGTATGATGCCATTTTTTGTTTGTTTTGCCAAAATTTCGGGAGGGGTCCGAAAACCTAAAAACCTACCCTCTCACTATGCCTATATCAATTGTGTCTATTAGCAGTATGGTTTTGGAACATATTATCCTTTAATACTTTATAATATTAATTTCTTTTAGCCCAAATAACAAAGTTTTAAATTTGTCTTGGGCAGCTGCTCTATGAAATTTATATTCTTTGAATCAAAAGAATATGTAAATAAAATTGTTGTGCCTGATAATAGCATCTAAACATGGTTTATTGAACACAATTACATTGAATGAATTCTTCAAATGTTCTGAAATACATGCTATCCTAGGTCTCTTTGCCTAACAAATTGAACACAACCAAGTGCATATAACCATAAACAGTACTGGTTTGTTCTAACTAATATGGTACAATACCAGTTGTTTTCTGTGAACAAGAATGGGCAGAGCAACCTGTAGAACCCCTTCACAGCACAGGTTCTATGTCATCTAGCATAGACTAACCACCTCTGATGGCGAAGTGTAAAATGGTCGGGCCAAGTTAATGCGACAAACCTATGACTGAATAGTTTGTTATGTTTGACATCATTCACATATTATATTTGAATGAATAATAAACGGTGTAAGGGGAATTAGGGCCACCATACATCATAAATTGACACTCGGCTTGGTGGCTTATGAGGAATAGTGGAATACCTTTAAGATCACTATTGCCAGCTATCACACTGAGTGTCAGCTTAATTTCTGTGAATAGTACACTGTAAGCTTACTCATAGTCATAGTGTTTCATAATAGACATGCAAAATGGTTTTTCCTGTTGCAGCTTGGAGAGCGTGGCTCTGGTCTTAGAGCAAGAGGGGAGGTACAAGATTTTTACAAGTTACGGGAAGAATGTCTGGCCCAGGGATCGCTATTTGAGGATCCTGAATTTCCTGCACAAGATTCATCCATCTTCTACAGCAAGAGTCCACCAAAACCATTTGAATGGAAGCGCCCTATGGTGAGTGCCATCAAAAGTAGGCCTATGTATTGACCAAAATTCTTAGTTTCAGTTGCAGGTTAACTTGGCTTAAAATGCAGTTTGTGTCGTCACAGTCTTCCTGGCTTCTTGTTGTTGCCAGCAGCATAGTGAATGATGGAAGGTGAAAGCAGACAATCTGGAGTGGCATTCAGACAACCAATCAGAATGTTTCTTTACATTTTGAAAACAAATCTGTGTTGTTGACAGAACTGTTTTTATGGGCAACATATTTCAGAATTGTGACACATTCATTGAAAATAGGTCAAATTGGTAGGAATTATTTCACAGCTTTTTGTAGACTTTTTTCCCCTACCAACCTGCTCTGGTCTGTCTTGTCGGTCAAATTAGTAATGTAGGACCACAGAAATTTTTACAATATTAAATTGCTCAATGAGAATCCTTGCTGCACTGTAATGTGGGGTTACAACTAATATGACACAATTGTAACAGTATGAACATTTATTTCAGCTAGCTTAAGATTGGTTCCAGTGCCCCATTGGTCACACATTCTAGTCTTCTCTGAAACCTACAAACCAGTATATTGTGTTCCTAAGATCGAAGACCACCTCTATATTTTCATTTTGTAAAGTCATCATGTAAGATATAGATTGTGCACTGCTGATATTGTTAACACAGGCATCAAAAAGTTTATTTTCTTTGACATGTACCAAATATCCTCAAATATGAGCAGTGGCAGCATCTGTCATTGAAACGAAGGGCAATTCTGATGGCTCCTCCTCAATATACTTAAATCTGTGAATTTATCATTGTCAAAGAAACATTCATTATTTTTCACATTTGGTGATACACATTTTGACAGCATCCATTTATAACAGAGGGAATTAGATTTCATATTTCCAGAAAATAATAAAACAAGGCCAGTTGCCAACATTTTGTGCAGTGCATAAAAATCTACATTTGTTTGGTCATTACTTCCTGCAAGCTGTCTTCTGCAAGTAAATAGGGTTTTCACTTCATCAGAGGTAAATTTTCTTGTTATTATAGCTCAAAATGGAAATCATTCTGCAGTAGATATTTCATGCAATCCACGGCTGGCTTTGTTGGTAGACATACAGCTTCAAATGTTTCTTTGCTCATGAAATTGGAATTCTGGTGACTGTTTTGTCACAATTCTAAATCAGGTATGAAGTCATTTACAACCACAAAAACCTTGTCGTGTCAGTTGAGGAAGAGTGAATTGCACTTTATTTTGTGCAGATGCTGGCAGGTATTTTTCTGCATTCAAAATAATAAACCATTTGTTTGCCATTTTCAGGAACTCCATTCCCCATCTGCATTTTCAAATTCAGAAATGCTAATTTGAAGTCTGCCATTGAGTTTGTGAAAGATTGCATAAATTACACCTATTGAGAAAATGTGCCACCCTGTCGACATGTGTTACCTCAAAATTTGTTGAGTAGACATGCTTGGGTGCAAGACATCTTGTCTGTTTCAGCAGTTTTTTCTTTCTGCCGTTAGTAGAGGTGTCTAACATACCACCAAGTGATACATTTCCCTTAATTATGGCATTTCACAAGCTTCGTGAGTTTGTGGTTGTTGGGTGTCACCTGTATCAATTGCTATTTCGATAAGAGAGACAGGAGTTTACTCCTAGTGAAAAGGCTCTTATATTATTGGAGGCTAAGATCACATGATGACATGGCATTTGTAGGTGGCACTGAGGTTATTCAGGCTTCCATGATGTTCATTTGCTCTAATATGCTAATCGTGTGAATCCCTTGTTGCAAATTTCGTTTTATTTGACTGTTTCTGTTAGTGTTAGCTTTTTATTGGTCAGCAAAGTAGAACTTGTTGAATGTTATATATGTACATAATAAATTATTCAGTACAGACAAAAGTTTATAACCTCACTTTTACAGCAATAATTAATGAGAACAACACAGTAACTAATAACAGAGAGTAATGTTAAACAATGGAAATATCATAAAGGATTCAACAATATTTAGGAAAAGATAGATTGCTAATCACTGCAGACACCCAACACCCAATGTGCCGCAGATATATACACACTCAACTGGACTGCAACACAGCTGAGATGAGAGCAACATTCCCAATGCTCATAAGCCTTGCCCCTGTTGAACACTACATTTCACAACACCCTACTGACTCCAAACCTACAACATCCTTCCTCCTTACCTTGCCCAACTACATCCTCACCCAAAGTTACTTCTTCTTTGAAGGCATCACCTATAAGCAAATCCACGGCTCAGCCATGGGCACTCATATGGCACCTTCTTATGCCAACCTGTTCATGGGCCCTCTAGAGGGATCCTTCCTGACTACGCAGAATCCCAAACCCCTCATCTGGTTCAGATTTATTGATGCTATCTTCATAATCTGGACCGAAGGTGAGGGCACACTATCCACATTATTCAAAACATCAACACCTTCAATTCACTTCACATGGCCCTACTCAACAAAACAAGCCACCTTCCTCGACGTTGACCTTCACCTCAAAGATGACCATATCAGTACCTCCATCCATATCAAACCTACCAACTATCAGCAATACTTCCATTTTGACAGCTGCCATCCATTCCACACCAAAAAGTCCCTTCCATACAGACTAGCCACATGTGGTCATTGCATCTGCCGTGATGAGCCACCAAACCTTGTCAAGAAACAGATATTGCAGGTCTGTCAGTCTGGTCACCCACCACCTCCCCCACACCCATTGTCTGGCCACAACGGAGCATCCCTCTTGTCACCCAATACCACCCAGGACTAGAGCAGTTAAATCACACTCTCCGACAGGGTTTTGATTACCTTTCATTCTCCTCTGAAATGAAAATTACCCTGCCCAAAATCTTGCCCCCCCCCCCCCCCCCGTACAGCGTTACTCCACCGTCCACCAAACCTACGTAATATCCTTGTCCATCCCTACTCCTTCACTGCTCCCGACACCTTACCCCATGGCTCTTATCCCCGCAATAGACCTAGATGCAAAACTTGTCCATCTATCATCCCACCACCACCACCACCACCACCACAACCACAACATATTCCAGTCCCGTCACAGGTATTTTCTATTCCATAAAAGGCAGGGCAACCTGTGATAGTAGTATTGTTGTATACAAACTGAGCTGCAAACACTGTGGAGCTTTCTACATGGGCATGACCAGCAACTCTCTCTCCGTGTGGATGAATGGCTATTGTCATACTGTGGCAAGGAGACAGCTGGACCATCCTGTTGCAGAGCATGCAGCACTGCATGATGTGACTCACTTCAATGACTGCTACACAGCCTGTGCTATGTGAATCCTCCCCACAAACACCAACTTGCCGCTTCCTCCCCCCCCCCCCCCCACTCTGGTTGCTTTCGCCTCTCTCTCTCTCTCTCTCTCTCTCTCTCTCTCTCTCTCTCTCTCTCTCTCTGTGTGTGTGTGTGTGTGTGTGTGTGTGTGTGTGTGTGTGTGTGTGTGTGTGTGTTTTTTTTTTTTTTTGGGGCAGTTGGAGGCTTAACAGCCGAAAGCTTCATTTTTTTATTTACTCCGTTGTGTGTGCCTTTCTGCAGCTCATTGGGTGTCTCTGTGGTGAGTAGAAACCTATCCTTTCCTAAAGAGAGTTATGCTAATAAGAATTACAGACTTTGACTGAACAGTATGCAAAATCCTTAAATTATATTGTATTTCTAACATCTACATTTGTGTGTTTGTTCACAACATTAATATTACTCTTCAGATTTTAAGTTACAATATGCAAATCATTACTGTCCTAAGGACGGTCCTGGAATAATAGAGGGGATAGACACAATATGAACACCCAATATAGGCACCAAATTTATTTACAATTATTTTAGAAAAAAATTTTGGTGAAACAGTGATCGTTAATTTTCATTTTTAGTACGCAACAGGTTTCAATCCACATGTGAGACCATCTTCAGACCAACAATGGCAGAAGATGGTCTCACAAGCGGACTGACCCCCCAGGGGGCCCACAGTTCTTTTGTGGGTACGTGTGTGGCGCGCACGGGGCCCCGAGCCGGAGCAGCCTTTCTTCTGCCCCAGGCTGCTTCACTTTCCCTCCCGGTTTATGCCTTCGCCCGGAGAGGGACGTATTTCACGAGTTCAGGTGTTTTCTTGTTGTCGTTTCTCTTATTCCTTGGTTCCTTCCTTTCTTACCCTTTGTTTCTGTCTCTCTCTCTCCTGGTACTCTCCTCGCCTTCTTCTCCTCATTAGTCTCCGCCTCGGCGTTTGAGACACTTCTTTCCTTCTTCCTCTTCACTTCCTCTATCCTTATTCTTTCCTCCCTGTGCGTGTCTGAAGGCCGACCCACGCATTATTATGCGTAGCAGGTGACGGGGTAACGCGTAATTCCCCGCCCCGGGTAGACAAGTAGGGCACGTACGTACCCCCTGGTAAAGGCCAGGCCCAGGGAGGGGTGATTACCCGAGCTGGTACCTTCCGAACATGCCAATTGGTCCCTCCGTCAGTTCTCGGGAGGTGTGACCTGAGGTGTGAACAATCACCTAAGGCGGGTAAGCCCTCGGAGAGGGCCCCCACTAGGAAGGAGCGCGCCATCGGAGACGCCGGTAATCACGGGGGACACTTCCGCAATGACTTCCTTTTCTTCACTGACATTGACCCAGAAACGTAAGATAGATTCGCCTCAGCAAAAGAAGACTCTGCCTAATTTGCCGAAATTTCTTGTTGTGTCGCGCACCGACGGAAAAGATTTCAATTCTGTCAATCCTTTCGTTATACAGAAAGGTGTTGATGCAATTGCTGGCCCTGTTAAAACCTGTTCGCGTCAGCGCAATGGCTCATTGTTGCTGGAAGTGGACAGTGCTTTCCAAGCCCAGAAACTTATCCGGACTACGTTATTACACACGTTTCCAGTCAAAGTAGAAGCGCACCGCACACTCAACTCGTCACGTGGGGTAGTTTTTACGAGATCCCTTGACGGGTTGTCTGATGACGACATCCGGTCCTATATGTCCGATCAGGGTGCGACAGCCGTCCACAGGGTGATGAAAAAGGTAGATAACCAGCTGACACCGACTCGTACTGTGTTTTTGACATTCGACAGAGTTGAACTCCCGTCGAAGGTCAAAGCAGGGTACGAAGTTATCTCAGTCCGCCCTTATATTCCAAACCCAACGCGCTGCTACCAATGCCACAGGTAAAACCATACCCGTGAACATTGCCCACATGCAGCAAAATGTGTCACTTGTGGTAGGGACGCCCATGAGGGGGATTGCCCACCTCCGTCCCCTCACTGCCTTAACTGCAACGGTGACCATGTGGTTTCCTCTCGCGACTGCCCTGTATATAAGGATGAAAAAATCATTCAGCAAATTCGGGTCACGGAGAAGGTATCAACATCTGCCGCTCGAAAGTTGTTGGCGAGTCGAAAGCCCACTGTCCTCCCAGCGGGTACATACAGTAAGGTCCTCACCTCAACTCGACCTACTAAGGATTCCAGTACCCAGACTTGTGATTTCACTTTCGCTGACACAGTTGTGCGATCCGCCAGCCTGAAGATTGCCCGTTCCACGTCCCCGCTTCCTCCTGCTGCTTCTAAGGTACAGCCTTCGTCAACCTCTAGTAAACCGCGGGCACCTAAACAAGATGCCCGGACCTTGAAAAAGGAACCCGTCCGTGAGGATTTTCTGCGTTCTCAGGCTTCCCAACCATTAACTGCCTCTTCCCGCCGTCACTCTTCCAGAAGAGCTGACAAGAAAGAGTTCCTCTCCTTCCCCGCCGAGGCGTGACCCATCCGTCACGCCGTCCAACAGTTGCCGGCCTCGGCCGTCTTCTGTTTCACCGGGACGCTCCGTTTGCCGGGCGCCCGGCCCTTTACTGGCGGTGGAAACTGCCCCTCCTGATCAACTCAGGGAGGTGGCAGGCGCGTCGGTCGAACCAATGGAACATGACCCTTTGCCCCCGGTCAGCGATAGCAGTGCTCCCTCGAAATCCGGTCCTCAGCGGCCGTCGAGGTGACCCCGCTCGCTACTTTGTTTTTATCCTTATTTCTTCTCTCATTTTTATCATGGCGCTCCTTCAATGGAACATTCGCGGCATTCGTTCTAATCGGGAGGAGTTAAAACTACTCCTTCGATTGCACTGCCCGCTTCTAGTCTGCCTCCAGGAAACTAAGTTGCGTCCACGTGATCGTGCAGACTTTCCACACTACACCTCTGTGTGGTTCGACCTGCCACCCGTGGAAGGTGTCCCAGCCCATGGAGGGGTTCTGATGCTTCTTCGAGACGTCTATTTCCATCCCATTTCCTTGCACACTCACCTACAGGCAGTTGCCGTCCACATCACCTTATCCACATTTACCTTCTCCCTCTGTAATATATATTCGCCATCGTCATCTGCCCACTAGGGCAGATGTGCTAAACCTTGTTGACCAGCTTCCTTCACCTTTCGTGTTGGTAGGCGACTTTAATGCCCACCACCCCCTATGGGGCTCTCCGGCACCTTGTCCGAGGGGCTCCCTTTTGGTGGACCTTCTCCACCACCTCGATCTTGTCTGCCTCAACACCGGTGCACCGACCTTCCTTTCTGACACAACACACACTTATTCCCATATAGACCTCGCAATATGCACTCCTCAGCTTGCCGGTCGGTTTGAGTGGTATGCACTTTCTGACACGTACTCGAGTGACCATTTCCCTTGTATCATCCACTTCCTACATCATTCCCCATCTCCACGTCCCACCAGTTGGAACATTTCTAAAGCCGACTGGGGGCTTTATTCTTCCATGGCTGTTTTTCACAATCAGAATTTTCCCAACTGTGACAGTCAGGTCGAATACCTCACAGAGGTTATTCTCACTGCTGCTGAACGTTCCATACCTCGTACATCCTGTTCTCCACGTCGTGTCCGGGTCCCTTGGTGGACTGCAGCCTGCCGCGACGCGCTTCGAGCCCGACGCCGTGCTTTACGCACCTTCCGCCGCCACCCAACTTTGGAGAATTGCATCAATTACAAACGTATGAGAGCGCAGTGCCGTCGTATCATAAACGACAGCAAGAAAGCTTGCTGGACTGCTTTTACTAGTTCTTTTAACCGTTTTTACTCCCTCCACGGTTGTCTGGGGTGGCCTACGCCATTTGTCCGGCATCAAGGTCCACTCCCCGATTCCTGGCCTGACCGAGAAGAACGCAGTCCTCATGGACCCAGCTGATATTTCAAACGCATTGGGTCGTTTCTTTGCGGAGGTTTCGAGCTCTGCCCATTACCACCCTGCCTTTCTCCCTCGCAAACAGGTAGAGGAGGCACGGCCGCCTTCTTTCCGCTCTTTTAATCGTGAAAATTATAACGTCGCCTTCACCATGCAGGAGCTAGATCGTGCTCTCGCCCTGTCCCGGTCTTCTGCTCCCGGGCCCGATTCCATTCATATTGAGATGCTGAAGAACCTCTCTCCTGCGGGCAAGTGCTTTCTTCTTAGTACCTACAATCGCATATGGACTGAAGGTCATGTTCCCACAAGTTGGCGTGAAGCCATTGTTGTCCCCATCCCCAAACCAGGGAAGGATAAACACCTTCCTTCCAGTTATGGCCCCATTTCTCTGACGAGCTGCGTCTGTAAGGTGATGGAATGCATGGTTAACGCTTGGTTGGTCTGGCTCCTCGAATCTCGCCGCCTCCTGACTAATATCCAATGCGGTTTTCGTCGACACCGCTCTGCTGCTGATCACCTCGTTACGTTGTCGACCTTCATTATGAACAACTTTCTAAAGAAGCGTCAAACAGTAGCCGTGTTCTTCGACTTGGAGAAGGCATACGATACCTGTTGGAGAGCGGGCATTCTCCGCACATTGCACACATGGGGCCTTCGGGGCCGCCTTCCTCTTTTCATTGAAGCGTTTTTGGCGGATCGCAAGTTCCGGGTACGGGTGGGCTCTGTTTTGTCAGATACCTTTTGCCAGGAGAATGGGGTACCACAGGGCTCCGTCTTGAGTGTGGCGCTCTTTGCCATTGCAATCAATCCGATCATAGATTGCCTTTCAGCCGACGTCTCCGGATCTCTTTTTGTTGACGATTTCGCAATTTATTGTAGCGCCCAGCGGACATGTCTCTTGGAGCGTTCTCTCCAACGCTGTCTTGACCGTCTATATTCCTGGAGCATCGCAAACGGCTTCTGATTCTCCACTGAGAAAACTGTGTGTATCAATTTCTGGAGATACAAGGAATTTCTTCCACCTTCTCTACGTCTCGGCCCTGTTGCTCTCCGTTTCGTGGAGACTACGAAATTCTTGGGACTCCTGTTGGATCGGAAACTTTGCTGGTCCACACACATGTCCTACTTGGCTGCCCGTTGTGCCCGATCCCTTAACGTTCTTCGTGTCCTCAGTGGCACGTCATGGGGAGCGGATCGTACCGTCCTGCTTCACCTTTACCAGGCCATTGTTCAGTCGAAGCTCGACTATGGAAGCCTTGTGTACTCTTCAGCACGGCCGTCGATTCTCCGCCGTCTCAACTCTATCCACCATCGTGGATTACGTCTGGCGACCGGTGCATATTATACCAGCCCTGTTGAAAGTCTGTATGCCGAGGCTGCTGTATTACCCTTGACCACTCGACGTGACATACTCTTGTGTCGGTACGCAATCCGCCTACGGTCGATGCCCAACCATCCATCTTACAGATTATTTTTTGACAACTCACTGGATCGCCAATATCAGTTGTCTGCGATTGCCTTGCTTCGACCGGGAGTTCGGTTTCGCCGCCTGCTACAGCGGCTCGATTTTACCCTTCCTTCCACCCTTCGGTTGAGCGAAAGCCCATTGCCACCGTGGCATCAGGCCCAGGTTCACACACACCTCGAACTTAGTTCGCTCCCCAAGGAGAGCACTCCAGATTTGGTATTCCGCTCGAGGCTTGTCGAACTCCGTTCGCTGTTCGATAATGCCGTATTTATTTACACTGATGGTTCCAAGAGCACTGCCGGTGTCGGATCTGCCTTCGTCGTCGGGGACAACCGTTTCCAATACAAGCTCCCTGACCGGTGCTCGAACTTCACGGCTGAGCTTTTCGCCCTCCACCAGGCTGTTTTGTACACCTGCCGCCACCGCCAACCTCTCTATGCCATATGTTCGGACTCCCTTAGTGCCCTGCAGAGTCTTAAGGACCCTTTCTCGAACCATCCTCTCGTGTATCGTATCCAACGCTCCCTCCAGTTGCTGGCGGATGACAGCTGTCACATTTCTTTCCTGTGGATCCCTGGCCATGTGGGTGTGCCCGGGAATGAGGCCGCCGACACAGCAGCCAAGGCAGCAGCTCTTTTGCCTCGCATGGCTACCTTTTGCGTCCCATCGGACGATGTTCAACGGGCTCTTCGCCGGAGTATCGTGTCGCAATGGCACAGTGTGTGGCTTTCACTGTACAACAATAAATTGCGAACTGTCAAACCGATCCCGACCGCTTTGAGGACATCCTCACGCCCCTCTCGGCGGGAGGAGGTCATCCTGGCTTGGTTGCGGATCGGTCATTGCCGTTTCAGGCACCGTCACTTGCTATCCGCCGAACCTGCACCGCTATGCTCCTGCGGTGAACTGCTGACAGTGCGACATGTTTTACTGACTTGTGTTAATTTTAATCATCTCCGTGTAGCCCTTCACTTTCCGTCTACTCTGGAGGAAATTTTAGCTGATGACACACGAGCAGCTGCTCGGGTTTTGCGTTTTATGAACTTGGCCAACCTATCCAAGGATATTTAACCCTTTTAATTGTCTTTTATCTTTCGTTTTTAGCCTCTTGTTGATGTTCTGACAGTCACCATTTTTTGAGATCATAGCGAATCTATGTTCTTGGCTGGGCGCTAATGACCATAGAAGTTGTGCGCCCTAAACCCACAAAAAAAAAAAAAAAAAAAAAAAAAAAAAAACAAGCGGACTGACAATGGTTGTATAATAAAAACAATTCTCATGAAATCAATACTGTGTTTTTTAAAAACAGGGCAGAATTATTAGATAGAAGTTCGCCCACCATTGGCTTTGAAAACAGCTAAAACTACTCCACGAACATATTCATGAAGTGTATTTCGTTTACAACAGAATGTTGTCCTTTCTTGTACCAAAACATATGCCAATTACTTTAATGATGTTGGAGCTATAAATTCGGTCCTTATTCTGTTCTAAAACCATCCATAATGCTTTCATGTTGAGACATGGCAATTTTACTATCCAAGAGAAGGTTTGATAATTTTCCATTGCTCTTCATTCAGTTATCTGACCCTGAGATGATAGAAACAGTTAGATAACATGATCTAAGTACCAAAATCACAGCAGATCGTCCACCATGCTTGAGTGTAGGTAGCAGGCATGCAGTACTGTTAACTACTTTTTTGATCTTTGGACATATAAACCCAGTTGTTTGAAGGAAGTAACAAAAATGATGATTCATCGGATCATACTGTTTATTTCTAATAATCAGGTGTCC